>CM061533.1:139427163-139464427 GCA_030545055.2 Neoaliturus tenellus
CCCAATTTTGTACCATTTTGTAACCCCATAAAACCCCGCTCCCATGGTCCGATCGCGCTGGTTTTCTAACTTAACCTGATTAATGCTGCCCTACACCTCAGTACAAATTTCATCAAACTCGGAGGATTTCTTCAAAAGTTAGGACACTCTTTCAGTATGGTGACACCTGAAAATAAAGAAATAATAAAACAACAAATTTTATGTTCATATGAAACATATGATGATAAAGGTACGCTTACACCAGCAGAGGTTGACAGCCAAAGGTTGCCAACTTGAGTCTTGAGCATATCCTATCCTATATCCTATACTTTAATACAATTATATATTTGTGTATGTATGTTTGCACACAAATCTCAAAAACTGCTCGAACGATTTCCTTCAATATTTGCAAATAACTTAGTTGTAGTATAAAAATAATTTAAATACAGGTCTCTATGCCAGTAAAAATCTTATTTGTTTATAATCTTTATTTGAAAATTTAAAATTTTTAACATTGGTCTTATGAAATTAAAAATTCAAACAAAGAAATAATGAAAAAAGCTGACTCAACCGTCAAAAGTGCAGACCACGTGCTCCAGTATAAATGAACATATGGTTTTGAATTGCAGCCCACTACTAAATTATTAAATGGTACTACTGTAAAATAAAAAATAATTTATAATTTTTTTAATCATACTTCATACTGCTGATTATGAATTTTTAGATAGGCATGTAAAAGTATAAAATAACTAATTAATTTGTAGATTGCATTTGAATTCAAAAACAAAAGTATTAGTAATAATAACTAAATAATTAGAATCCACGTGTTACAGATTCAACAAGTGTTTTTAACAAATACACATCAGAGTGCAGCACCCGTAGGCCTACATTGAAACAGGCTGAAAGTCGAGTGAGCGAAGCGAACGAGCTCGTCTTGAACAATAAATAAGCCGTCTGCACTGGGTATTTTAGCGCACTGTCTGTAACTGTCATTACTATATTAATATAAAGAATATTACTGTTTGAGTTTACCGAGCAAACGCTCGGCCCCCTGGTACTGGGCTAAATATAGCAGTAAAAGTAGACAACTTTTGCTTGTTAACCTCTGTAGTGTAGTAAAATTAAGCCAAAATATGGCTGGAAAATGAAATAATTTTTGGACAGCGAATTTTTGCTGAAATGTGTTCTATGCCATCCCCTGACTTCCCGCAGAAAAGTCCCCTGAAATCCCCAGTGGGCAATATGCCTAAAAATGATGGGATGGCCCACGTGGAGTCAGAAATAAATCTTTCTTCGACCAATGGGTTTATTTACATCAAATTAAAGCTCTTAAGTAGTAGAATTTAATGCCGTTAAATTCTATCTCAAAATACCAATAAAATAAAATACCAATCTCAAAAGGTTGCCTGAGTCGAAAGCGGCAGCCTGTCAAACTTTGAATAAAAATTAAATTTTAACCTAAACGCTTAAAAATGTAATAATTTTCGAAATATTTTACCTTTCGAGGTGCGGTTTGCGGCAAACGTTTGCTTTTACGATTACCTTTGAAAATGCGGATAGCTAGTCATATGCTTATCATACTACCCTTGAACTACCCTCCACATGGACGTCCCAAAGAGGAAGTTTTAAAAAAAATATCTTAATCCATAGCCATGCTATACATAATTTTAAAGGTCTTAGTAAGGAGAGTACATAGCCGAAAACCAGACCTCAAAAAGTCAAATATGTCGGAAGTTATTGTATTTCAAAGTTTTGATAATATTATTTTATTCTAAACTTTGAACGCCTGCCATTTCACTAACGACAGTTATATTAAGGTCGGGGTTACGGCATTGTATTCTACATATTAAGACCTTTAATTTGATATATATAAACCTTCTGGAATGTATTTCAATTTAGTATGTTTAATATCAAATTTTAATGTAACTCCTTATGGGCCAAACCCCTCATTTTTAAGCGTGATCCACATATGGGATTTCTGGGGACTTTTCGGAGGAAGGTCAGGGGACGCCATAGAACACACTTCAAAAGAAATTGGCTTTACAAAAATTATTTCATTTTTCCCGACTAATTTTACTACACTACTGGTGTAAAAGTACCTTAAGACCACCTTAATTGAGCCTAATAAAACAATTTTTAATTTTTAAAATAGTACTTTATACTAGTGATTGTGATTGTTTACATAAATAAATTAAAACAAAGTGCTGTAAACAGATAAAATAACCAATCAATCTGAAAAAAATTGCAATTGAATTAAAAAAAAGATTTAACTTATATAACAATGATGAAATCAGCTGTTGACCATACAAGTAGGGTAGAATCAACAATTTATGTGCTAACAGATTCAACAAGTGTAATAAAATATATACTGTGTAGCACCCACACGCCTACACTATAAAGGAGTACGCTCATACCTCCCGTAAGCGTCTATTCGAAGAAGAATTTAAACTTCTGCATTAGGGACTGTCACATTAAAAAAAATTGATCATTGAAAACAACTTTGTTTTTGTTTATGCGACTACTTCACTCCGCTCCCGTTCTCCGTTCTGTTCTGAATCCAATAATTTGGACTGGACTGGAATTTAGCCGCCAGTAGACCAATCAGAACGTCTCAGTCTTGATTGTTAAGACTCGCAAAGATGTTGCCAAAATGTAATCAAAGAACCGACGACTAAAAATGCCTCCAATGCATTTCTTATGGGGAAGATTAAAAAGTTACATTTTAGGTTTATTTGATTAATACCATTGACTTTGTACACTACGTGAGTAGACTTCTCATAGCATAGGCGTGTGTGAAGCATATTGACGGTGGTGCGCGATCTCGTGCGGCGTCCATCGAAGTACACGTAACATATGATAGATAAATCAGTATTACCACTCTTCTAAACCAAGGCTGAAAGATTTTATAACTGAAAGTTATGTTTATGTTTTGGTAAAATGTTTTGGCAGCACTGTAAATTCAGCTGAATAATAACAACATCGAAGGCAGCGACTCTGGTGCGGCGTCCACCGAACTTCCAAATTTTTGCCTCAAACTAAAAGCATTGGATGGGAGGTCTATTCACGTAGTTTACATAGTCAATGTTAATACCCAACCAAATGTTTTCAACAAAGAAACTTAGCTTTAAAAATTGCATAAAGAATATTGGTATGAAATTTGAGACTGATCTATGACTTCTATCGAGAGTAATCGTCGGACATTACATTTGCAATATGAGTCACTTTAGAGCCTATTCTTCGAATAGACAATCAAAATAGTCTGAAAGGCGAGTGAGCGAAGCGAAAGAGCTCGTCTTGAATAGAAATGATCTTTTTTGCATTTGGCATTTTATCGCGGTTTGTTACTGATATTACTACGAATAATCGTTTAATTTTACCGAGCAAGTGCATTAAACAACGAAATTTCCTCCATAATCTCAGGATAAATTGAAAATTCTTATTAAAACTCAAAGAGGCACAGGCATCACGCTAGCCTAACGGTTAGCGTCTTGGACTTCGGTTCAAGAGGTCACGGGTTCGATTCCCGGGATGTCCACCACACTGATGGGTTTGGACCGCTTTCCCTTAAAAGCGTTTCTGGTACTCTGTACACTTCCTCAACTAAAATGCCTTAAGCATAGACAATAGCAAAAAAAAAAGAAAAAAAGAGAAAATACGTACTCTATAAAAAAGTATTTTGTCATTTATTTATACGGGGGGTGTATCTACGCCAGTATGAGTCGAGTGTATTCCTAACCATTTGAACACTGTAAATTCAAAATAATTTATTACAGTACGTAATAAAAAACGTGTAGTTGCATAGATTATGATGGCCAACGGCCAACTTGACCGAGCAAAAAAGAAAAAGAACATGGCATTAAATTAAATTTTAACAGCTCAACAGCTGATGAATTTTTCCGGCTTGTCTTGTATCTGTGTCGTGTCTCTGTCATCTGTTTACGTATCCTGTCAAGTGTCAAATGGAATCAGAGAACATCATATATACGTAGATGTTGTATAGAGGCTTCTTCAGTCGCAAATTCTTATTTTATTAAAAGTGATATTGTAAAAATGGGTATTAACAAAATTCCCCACATATCTCTTCTAACAATATCACAGTTAATATGTGTCAATTGGGTTTCAGCAGATTTTTGTGAATTTATGTTTTGTCATCCTGCTGAGCAATATTGTTGCGGAGATAACAAATGTTGCAATTACTACAACTACAGCACTTGGTATCTATGGTAAGTGAACATTGACTGCTAGTTGTTTGCCAATCTAATGTAAGTAGGCCTCAAGTTATGAATAGGCCTAGGCCTATGTTATTGTTACTTTATCCTCGTGGTATTAGTAGACTCAACTAAGTATGCGGATCCATCCCTTTCAGAATGATTAGGCCTGTCTAGTCTCATTGGCAGGTTCAAACGAGAGAAAGTAGTTTTCTCTACAATCTACAACTTAGTTTATCTAAAATTTCAATACTACTAGGCTATCTCTTCATCGCAAAATTTTTATAGCTTGCAATAACTATACTAAGCCTACTTGTTTTTTTTTCTATGTATACCACTAGTTTAAGTTCCTTGCTGCAGTTCTAGGTTTGTTATTTAATTGCTCAATTCGTCTAATACTCTCACCAACTTAAAACAAAATGCCTTAGAGCGTCGACTCATAATTCCGCCGTGTTGACAACTCTTATTAGGCCAAAGATAGGTTGTTGAAGGGAGCACTCTTCTAGCCCTGCTCTGTAGACAGTTGATTTGCTGAGTGATTAACACTGTAAATAACTGTTTTTAAAGACTGTTTTAAAACTTTCTCAACGTTAAAAAAATTCCACTGGCGTAGAGACATAAAAAAGTATTTTTGGCATATTTAGCAATAGTCTTAACATTCTTCTCAACCTAATTGCTGTAGTGTGCAATAAACTTGGCCTGCTAATTAGGGGTGAAAAACTAAGTTAAGTTAGTGGCATGTGTTTAACAAACAAATAGGCTAGCCTATCCTAGAAAGCCTACTGTGTCCAAATTTGGTGATTACTCCGGAGGAACGTAGATTTTATGTGATTGCCAACAATCTCAATGCTTATTTTGCATATGCCTTCAGAGGTCCTTTCAAACCTCTTCCCGACTGGATTTCTAAGTTTTTTTTTTATACTGGGTGTATTAGACTGTAGAATTTCCATTAACAGATACTTCCATAGCAGGTTTGATTTGTATTTAAAAAATATTTTACAATAAATTGTTTTAAAAAATCAGTCAAAAATGAAAAATAAACTTTTCTTATTGAGATTTAACATGGGGAAAAAAGCCAACATTTTCAATGCTTTGGACAGTTCATCTAAGGCTTTCACTGGACCGATTTACATGCAGTTTGTACCAAATAAAAGCTAAAATTTTCTATATTAGCTGATTTTATTTAGGTACTTTAACATTATCTTACTTTCTTAAACTACAAATATCGACATTTTCAAATCTTACAATAAATATGTTTTACACGCTTTTAATCTGCTGATTGTAAATACACGAGGTAATTTGTCTAAATACAGAGTAGAAGAGCAAACGCTTAAGAAGGATTTTGTTTACTGTAGTCAGTATCTAGAAACGTATTCAATTATAATGTACAGTAGAACCTCGATAGTTCGACTCTTTATAGTTCGACACGGTCCATGACAACTTAACATGTTAATAACGACTGTTAGTGTCCATGTTGGAGACTTGCAAAGGTGAAAATGGAAACAAATTGGCGATTGTTTGAATATAGGTTTTGTTAAAGTTCAATTAAGTTATGGTTTCATTAAAATTTAGTGTTTTTACTAATTCAAATATGATTTTTATGCTCCCATTGTTAAGATTCCCCATATACTCCCTACAGCTTGACATTTCGATAGACACTCTCATAGCCCACAAAGTGTCGAAATTATCCTTTGAATGGAAAGAAGAAGAAAAACATTTTTAAGGTATACTATTTAAACAAAGTTACACAGTTTAATAGTCCGTGGTTTAAAAAAAAATAAAATTTGATTGTTAAATTGTTTAAAGTTACTTAATTATGTAAAGCAGCTGATAAATTGAAAAGGAACTATCAATTTCAAAAATGACATTTTTTACATGTTTTGCATTATCTGCCTAGCACTCCATACACCTTGACTGGAGCTATATCCGTCAAGTATCGATGGTCAACTACTCGTGTATTATATTTCATCCATGGTCGTACTGCGATAACGTAGCCTCAACTGCACCGCCCCATACCGGAACAAGGAAAAGTACAGGCACATGTAAGAAAGTACCATGGGAGTGGCTTTACCCAAAAAAGGAAAACTTATGTGGCCATACAAGACTTGTATTCTTACAAATGTTCTCTTATTGCAATAATTTAAGTTCCCAATATTGGATTTAGGCATTTTTCAGCATACCACAAGACAGATATGTGTAGAAACTTCATGTACTGAGAAACAACATGGGTAATTCCACTTGCTGGCTAACTTGCTAGTCATTTTATTAAGTGATTAATTTAATAGTTATTTATGCTTCTGGGGACTAAAGTACAACTTTTTCTCCCTGAAGGGAAACTGTTGTCGCCTGAAGGCGAAGCTGGGGGCGACAATTTGCCTGAGGGAGAAAACGTACTTTAGTCCCTAGATGCACACAACATTTTTCCTCCACCTACACGAATAACAAAGGTCTAGGCCAATAACAGTAACAATTTTATGTTCATATGCTCCAACAAGCTGGGTTAGGGTAATGCCACACTAGGCTGTTTGTCGCTGAAGTTGGGCGGTTTAAGTCGCGCCAGAAATAAAACTCAAGGGATCAAATGAAGGGTGCCTCACCGGTCGGGAATTGTCGCTCAGTGAAGTTGCCGCCCGCGACAGCCGCGGTGAAATGGGACTGGGCCTATTTCTTCGGTGGGAATTGTCGCCGGGAACCCTGCCACACTCGGCTGTTTTTCCCGTCAGTCGTGCAGCAGCCACGCTTTATCGTACTTGGTTGTCGAGTGTTTCGTCATGATTAATGTTTTGTTTTATTAATGTTTTGTTCAATACATTTTTTATAATTAAAAACTTACCTCAATGTTACTGCTATTTTTTCCTCTGCACCAACACAATCATGTAACTGAGTATCTGTCTTTTGTAAATTGTTTCTAATGTTTGACAACAGTATATCAAAAGGTACTATAGACATACGATAATAATCAAAGAATTAATCCGGACAATCCTTGAGTTTTCAGTGTAAGAAAACAAACTTTCCTTCACACGGACGACTCATAATCATATGATGAACCCACCATTTTCGTTGCCGGTTACGTCTTTTGCGACGACGAACAACGTACAATGTTATTGCTGCTAAACATTGAAATTTTGACTAACAACTCATCTTGCATGGTGCGTCTCGTATGGTTGTTGCAAGACAACTGCCAAAGCCGACGATTTTTACTGCCAGTTTGGCACCCCGGGTAAAATTTTTGCGCTACAAAAACCATCCCAACACCGTGATTATTGTCGCGTCAGTGTGGCACCCCTCAGCGACTATTCCCGTCGCGCTTATTTTCGCGCGACACAAACAGCCTAGTTTGGCATTACCCTTAGTCACATTATTTAAAAAAACACACACTCACAAGGTAGGATATATATCAATTTGATAGTACACAACCGAAAAAACAGAATACAATTTAGGCCTAGTCAAAATTCTCACTTAAAAAACACACACAAAACACATTTTAACCTAGTCTCACTTCTGATAATATTCCTTGACAGTTAAACCATCACAGTGTTATAAAACTGTGTTCGGGAAATTTGATGTCACATTTTCTGCCTCTCATTTAATGTATGTTTGAGTAAAAACTAATAATTCCTTACTATCACTTCATTAGTTATCCACACCACAGTCCATTTTACATCAACAACTGAAGACTGAGAGACTGAAGCGAAATGTAAACAAATACACTGCTCTTAAAACAGCTGATGCTACAAGTCAACAAAGAATAATGAAACAAATACAATAATTGACATTTGATGGTCACCCATGTTCTTCTTAATCTCTCTTTTAATGTTATTCTTATGTAACTAACTTTAGCCCCGTGGTGAAAAAAATTTGTTTTCCCTTGGTAAAAAAATTTTGTATTCAAGTCGCATGGAATAAAAACTAATACATTAGAACTCTATTCCAAGGAATAAAATACGGCTTTAGATAGTAGATGGAGGAAAAAAAACATTAAAATAACAATATCTGTCAAGGGGTGCGAGTGTCAAAGAAGGTTGGAAACCGCTGACAGAACATTCTAATATTTAAAACTCTAAACATCATTTTATTTTTTATTTTTCACTTCAATAATAGGTACGTTGCTCTATTACATTGCGTTGAATTCAGTATACAGTTTAGTACTTCACTTGTAAAACTCAATAGTAAAGTTTGAGTTCAGTTGGCTAATACCGTAAAATTTAATTCAAACTAAAATCAAGTAAAACTTTTTAGAAGTTTACCTTACATTTTATCTTGATTGAGATGTTCTTAGTTAGTCGTGGAATTAAGATCTATGTAGGCCTACAATCTAAGTACAGACAGTCCTATGTCATTCAGTAAGAATCATTTTAAAATTAATTTTACCTTACGAAAATGAAAATGAATAGAGACCTAATGTTAAGCTTAAATGTTTGAAGAACTTAAATAGGCCTATGACTTATGCGATTAGAAAGTATTTTTTTCTGTTTTCTTTTGCAGGGGTGTTGCAGTACTAATTGGCTTGTTACTGGTGGCTCTCTACTACATATTTTGTTCAAACGCTTGTAGAAGTAGGGATCTTGAAAGTGACAAAGTTCCCATTGTTATCAGATAAAATCAGAACGGTAAGTTGAAACACAGTACTTTAAGGGGTTTTGACCACTTTTGATAAAAGCGTTTAAGTAGGCTATTCACAAAACAAGAAAACCACTGACATTGATGTAGCAAAATAAATCCATGTAATATAATAAACTTTGCCACATCCTATTTTAGCAATATTATTTGTTAACTCACACGTTCCCAATCTTTTTCCACTTCATTTGTATTTTATTCTTTAGAAAATCCTGAAATTTGATCTCAAATGAAGCATTCTGATATGGTGGTGTAGATAGACCTTTGTCAGGTGGGAGATATCTAAACCACCCCTTGCCACCACCAAAACAAATTCTTTCAGGAAGGGGGGAGAAAGAAACTTAGAATTTCCCCAGTCTCAGTTTTTAGTTTGAGGGTAAAAAATTACAATATACTTCCGTCACAGCAGGCCTGCATACTCAGTGAATTTAAAATAAATCTGTTTCTTTTTGTTATATCAACAAAAGATTTTGTGATAGCACTATTAATAGGCCTAACTTCACAAGAGAGTATGAAATAATTAGGGCCTAGTTTGGATAATTGGCTCTCCACATGTTTCAGAATAACTGCTTCGGTACAGTACTTATGCGCTAATAAACATGAGTCATTGGACAGATCAGGTAAGCTGCTAGAGGAGAGTACAAGTTGCTCCGCTTGCTCCAAGTTGCTCTGGCTCACTTAAAATGACGGGACTATGACTTTTTTTTAGTGCATATTAGTTTGACTTAGGAATAGTTCGAGTTAGAGGGGTAATCTTTGTTGAATTCGAATTACAGACTTACTTTGGTTACAAACTTACAGTATCATGAAGGCGAACAAACACTGTAACGGGTGTGTCATCAACTCGTAATTCCCTAAGCACCTGGAATTTTGAGTTGGGCTTACACAGATACATAGAGAAAACTTTGAGATGAAGAGGTAAAGTTTTACTTTATAGGGTTAAATATTCAACTTACGAGGTAAAATATAACCATCAAATTGTTTCATGCTATTTATGGTTTTTTATCCAACTTAGGCAGGTTTTAAAGGGAATTGAAATTAACTCGAGATACCAATGATTTTGAGTTATCAAGAGTCGACTGTATAGTTTGCTAATGGAGTTCTGTTGAATAAAGAAGATAAGCTCATAAATCATAAACATATAGTCAACTTGAGAGAAAAATTCATTTAAACTACCGACACATTTTGTGAAGAGATATTCATTAAGGGAACTTTTAAAAGTACATAAACGAATCTTGGATTTCAATACTAGCGTAAGGCTATTGAACAATTTCATTCCTTTATAAGTAGGAGATCGTTCAAACAGGCACAAACAATATATTTTGAGTTGAAAATTGTATTTAGGCTATCATATAGGTTCCAAGTTTTCAGATGATACCAAAATTAATTTCATGAAAAAATGGAAACTACGGGGTCTGAAAGTATATGGTACTTTTATGAAAAGTTTGGTTGATTTTAATGTGTAGAATCATAAAATATTGGTGCGTTTTTTCAGACACTGTGTAGGAATAATTAAAACTTATTCAGGGCAAACAATTGGTAAAATATCATGATGTGAGTTAGAATTTGAAATTGGAATGGTTAAATTTATAGGTAGGGAAGATCTGTGACCTTAAATATAATTTAGCTCTTAACCTGTTGGCTACTGAAAAGCTTAACAAAATTATAGCTAGTTTTGTTCTAGTTTCACAAAAGTTAACACAAACTATAGTAAAATAAACTCATACTACAATTTAAGAATATCCATATACTGTACTTTCTACGATAAAAAAAAAATCACTCATCATTTTCGATGAAATCACTTTACATTTTTGCCTATTCAAAACATAACAATTATAGTTTGACTACATAATTAACTCATGAAAATTACACAACAAATTTTGACTAAATAAAAAAGTAGTATGGAATTATGAAAAAAAAACTATTTTTCACCATAGATATTTAAAACAAATACTATCATTTTTATTTAAAGAACCCAAGCGAGAGCGGGCACAAAGTTTGAAAGAAAGAGCTCATGCTGACTTTTAAAGACGAGCAGTAGGTATATTTGTTGTTTGACAATTTGTTACAAACCAATGAGATGAATGGTGTCGAGTTGCATAAATTGTCTGTAAACCAGAAAGTGTAGGCCTCCTCCGCCCTTCCTTTTGCCATGCACTGAGTTGCTAAGTGGGGCTTGACTACTCTTCTCTAGCAGCTTCTTATGACTGCCCAATGATTAAAGTTCATTTATCCAGCAATTATTCAGACACTCATACTGTACTCAAAATGTGGGCAGTTGCTCATATTTTACTCAAGAGACATTCTTAATGTAAGAACAATGTTTTAGAAAAAACGTACTCACATTTTTCATTATTGGAGTTTCTTAATGAATCAACAGGCATAATATTTTTGAAAATTAGAGAGGCGAAGGGGGAGATGTCACCCTTAACCCCCTCCACCTGGATTAAGCCACTACTGTATTCTGATAAAATGGAAACAAAATCCTGAGGAGATAGAACTACATTGTAGTATTGCAAGAGGGAATTTACCTTAACACTACAAAAGTAAAAAGTTTACCTAATATTTAAAATTGAAACTGGGTATTACTGGTTGTATGATTACTCAATTGTATTATAGTATCTACTTAAAAAGTCCTTTTAACCTTATGAAGAATTTGTTGATTTACGGGAAAGAAATTTTATCTAAGCTTCAGGCAATGAAAAAAAGGAAGGATCATTAAATGCCCACTTTTGGTATTTTAAGGTTTGGAAAGTGACTGAAAATTTTAATTTTGTTATTATATGGAAACAATGTTTTAGATAAACAAAACAGTAAATGAATTACCATTAATGATGGTGAAGTTTTGTTGGAACATCCAGACAACAACCGGGGTTGGTACATTGATATGCAATTTATAAAAAATCTGGTAATTTATTTTTGGGGTATGGGCGAAAATTGCTTTAGTATATAAAATTTGAGAATCAGTTTTGCAATTTTAATGATAATGGAGATTATAAAATGGCTCATCATTTCATCATGGAATCATTTTATGCTCTCCATCATCATTCAAGTAGCAAAACTGACTCACACATCGATACTAATGTAATTTTTACCCATACCACCCTAATACAAGATGATTAGGATGTACCATTTTATGTAAGGTAAAGTAACTTTCTTCACCCTAGGGCTATAGTAGCGCAGTCGCCTATGTTAACCATACGGCTTTTATGCAAAACATGGTATTTTCCCCTCTGTTTCGGACTCCATTTTTCAACAGATTTTCTTAAAACTTGGCAATTGTTTAGTTGAAAACTTATATTAGGTACCTCATTCCTAAAAGTTTGAAATAATTACCATCAGCGACGTTGCAAAGTATCTCAATTTTCCTTACTTTTAAGTTGTTTTCTACTAATTACCATTTATTCAGGGCCGGCGTAGCCATTAGGCGAACTAGGCGACCGCCTAGTGCGGCACTTTCCCGGGGAAGGGGCGTCAAAAAATGAAAAAATTAAGTACTGTAAGCCAAAATAAATATTTTTTAAAATTAACAAAACACATGGGGACATTTTCAATTACCAAACAATTGTTTATATTTATTTTTCCAAGTTAATTAATGATAGCACTGAATGTTCCTCATGAATTATTACTTGAAAAATTGTTTTCCTTTGGTCTCTCAGAGAGAAGCTTGCGGTGGTTTAGGTCATACCTCATTGGCAGAAAACAATACGTTGTAATTGAGCATATAAACCGTTTTAATCAATTAATTTGCACTTCTTCATCAACGAATATTGTCAAATACGGGGTCCCCCAGGGATCGATACTGGGGCCATTATTGTTTTTAGTTTACATGACTGGCCTGCCCTCAATAATAAAACAACCAAATGGCATATGTCTATTTGCAGACGATATAAATATAACAGTTTCAGGAGTTTCAGAAACTGATTTAGAAATCTCGGCTTTCACTGATCTCTCCAGCACCATCCAGCATCTTCATGAAATAAATCTACTGCCAAATCCAGAAAAAACTAAATACATTGAGTTTTCTTCAGTAAAAAATAAGTGTTTAAAAAATATGAATATATTCATGGGTGATTACCTGCTAAATGAAGTTAACACCACAAAATTTTTAGGGTTAAACATTGACAGCCAATTGAATTGGGACTGTTATGTAGATTCAGTATGTAAAAAAATATCTTCAGGGCTCTATGCTCTGAGGCAAATGTCCAAATTTAGCAGCTTTGACACATTAAAGATAATTTATCATGCCTTAATCGAATCCCACATTGCATTTGGACTGTGCCTTTATGGTTGCACATCAAGCAGCAACCTAAATCGAATTCTTGTACAGCAAAAAAAGGCACTTAGAATAATATTCAAACTAAAAACAAAAGAGTCAGTTAAACAAAAATTTCAGGAGGCAGGAATCATGACAGTTTACAGTTTGTTTATTTATCAATTAATTTTACATATTAAATCAAATTTAGGAAAAATTCCAACTTTAAATTCTTTTCACAACTATGAAACAAGAAAAGGTAACCAACTGGCATACAATAAACACAATTGAAATATTTACACAAAAAACCCTCATATAAGGGCATTCAATTTTTTAATTTCTTGCCAGTAAATATTAAAGAAATTAATGATCAAAAGTTGTTTAAAAAAAAGGTAAAAATGTAACTAGTGAACAAACCGATATACAATATAGAAGAATTTTTTCTTTGGTCAGAAGTTTAGACTAAGTATTTAACCAACAAGAGTTTTGTGAGATTAATAATGTAAATTATTTTATTTGTAATTAATTATGTATGACACCATTCTGTGCATGATATGTACATATTGAATAAAGTTATTTTGATTGATTGATTGTATCGCTGCCGTCTCTGGCATTGATGTTGCCGCGCTATGAGTCTTGAGTCGAGCGAGTGCTTGCGCTTATGAAATTTGAGATCCGTGTGCAACAGTGCTGACCAGCCGACCCCACAGTCACCTTCTATTGAAACTACATCTATTAGGGTGTATCCCACGTCGAACCACCATATATATCAGTAACAAATACACCAGTGGCTTGATGCAGTGGCAGTGCTAGTGATGATTTACTAGCTAGGGGTGTGATTGGCTGCAGAGTTTACTCGGATGCCAATCACAACTTGCACTAGTGAACCATCACTAACGTTCCAAGCGACCGGTATAATCTTTACTTGTATGTCTGGTGGTGGCCGGGGACACGTAAAGTGACCGAGTGTCATGACTGTCTCCCAAATACATTTTAGCCTACCGTACTATTAGACCTACATTGACTATATACACTAACGTGAAAGGACTTCTCATTGCATAGGCGTGTTTGAAACTAATTTATGGCGGCGCGATCTTCGTACATGAAGTACAAGTGACATGATAGGTAAATAAGTATTACCACTCTTCTTAATAAGGATGAAGCATTTTTTAACTGACGGTTATGTTTATGTTATGTTGTGATAAAGTTTTTTTGCACTGTAAATCCAGGTGAATAATCCATTGAGTTCATTAGAAATACCCTTTAAGAGTAGAGAAAAAAGTTAAATATTATAATAGACATATTGATAAGAATAGAAACAATAATACTTGTGAAATTTGATACCCTTGGGCTGTTTAATTCCCAGTTTTTGTTTTTTTTTTTTTTTTTTTTACCTGAAGTTCGGTGACTGTAACCAAATGCAGCACAATACAGTGTATAGTCTTTTTGAACATGAATAGTGTACACATGAATAGTGTACACGTCTTCAATCAATATCAACGGCAAATAAATATTGAATGTTGAGTTTAAGCAAGTGCGTTTTTGTGACGTTTGTTATGCAACTGCGTGTACGGTGTGGTAGCGTAGTCGGCGGTGAAGCGAAGACGCTCGGGATAGGGCCAGGCCGCCATCTTGGTCTGGCCAGTCCCGCCTCCAAAACTGCTTCACTGCCGTGCAGCGCTGCTCTATTATGTTATGTGCTCGCTGCTGAAACCCCATATTCTGGTATTGAGAACCCTAAACACAGTCTATTAATAAACTTTTTTTTCTTTTCAGAGAATTATTGAGAAGCTCTCATTTGAAACTGGTGATCCTGGTGGTCGAATGTTGCTACATGTAGGTTAGCAATATAAGGGCACCTTAAGCCCATGTATACCACATATTATAAAGCAATATTTGTAAGCCAACATTTATGCATGACTTTAATCAATATTAAAAAAAAATGTTTTCTACCAATAGATTCAGTTCCAAGGTTGATTGTCTTGGTTCATACTGATAGTTTCAGAAGTGACAATAATGGTTTCTTAATCAACCTTTTTGGGACTTTGAGCCATTTATTAGTTAAAGAATAAAAATATCTTGAAAATAACACATTATGTTACTCTATTTTGTAGAAAAAAGATTTAGGAAGAGAAGAATGCATCAGTTTCATTAAACTTAGTTTTTTATTAAATTATAACCTTTTTTTAATCAACAAAGTAAAGTGTTTTCAATTAATTATTTTTAGGTTTTGATAGTCGATTAACTTTGAAATAATCTGCTATTAGCAAACCTAAAAGTAAGGCATAATTTTATTGCACAATTTAAACTCGTGAATGAAAATTATAGTTGCCACCCAAATGTTTTGACAAGTAAACTAAGTTACTCCATCTCTCATGTGCTTCCACTTTGGTTTTCTAAATTTTGTTGTAAAAAACAATAAAGATTTTTTAAAGTGGCAACGGCAAAAATTAGGCTACAGAAAATAAGATAGCTATTTTAATTGGAACTAACTATAATAATTAATTACCAACAATATTTTTATTTTTTGTATTTATCATTTGTATACTTTAACAGTTCTTACTAGGTTTTGATATACATTTTTCTCTCTCTCTCTATAGCGCCTTACAAATGATTTTATTTGTAACTTTTGATGCAATTTCTGCATTACAGTAAACTTCCCCTAATGTGGCATCCTACAATCCGGCACAACTTTTAGAAAAATGTTTATTGATGATGGATATAAAAAGAATTATGAATGTTCAAGTTCGCGAGTAGCGAGTTCACTGTACCCTACAAATCATTTAATTTGGAGTGTGTGGAGGGGAGATGAGTCTAGTATTCATTCGACATTGTAAATTCTCATCTTAATTTTGTTATCATGTACGATATTTTTAATTAGGCTACAGTGTGTTTTTTAATGTTTTTATACTGCTGGTAGTGAAGTTGTTAAAAATAAAAATCCTACATATATGTTATTTTTTCTAAAATTCACATTTACCTAATACTCATTTTTTAATCTGGATTATTTTGTAAGCTGGCACGTGCCAAGTCCCAGGCATGCTGGATTAGAGGAAGTTCACTGTATCTATATTAAAAGTAATCATTATTATTATTGAAATAAAAAATCTTGTAATTTTAATTTGGATAGAGTAACAGTAAGTGATTTCTGTTAGGCCTACTGACAGTTAATATCTAATAAATTATGGATTTATGTTTATTACATAAATAAAATTACAGAATAATATTAAGTCTTTAAAAAATAGTTTGTCTTTTTTTTGTTTATGAATTTTAAGCAGTCTTATTATAACCGAACACTTCTATTAGAGGATATATAGATTTCACTGCTATGAAGTCTCCCTTTTTTTAATGTTCGTGGGAGTTAATTTTTATAGAATTTTTATCATGAAGTTTACTTCCAAGAAATTAAAGCATTTAACCATTTAAAAAATAATTCATCCCATATAGAACCTTATTTTTCCTTTCCTTTTTTTGAATAAAACCTAAATTAAAAAATTAGTTTAACAGTTAAATTGATCTATTTACTATTCTTAGGGCCGCTTTCCCCAACCTATTTTAAACCAAAACTTAAGATTAAGCATGATTTATTAAAATTTTTCTGAATTAGTTTAAACTGAGTTGGGAAATGCGGCCCTCAATGGGCTTTCCCTAAACATGGTTTAAACTTGAGAATTGGATAAAAATTTCAACTTGTTATTGTAAACTGTTTTTTACAGTAAAAGTTGACTGAAAATTATTGAAATTGTTGAATAACTATAGCTTTTATAATCGCAGTTAAGGCCTGTCCACATCAGAACTGGACAGCAACGGGATCTGGACGATATCCCTAGCAGGATTTTAAAACACATGGTGATATATTTAGGGGCCACACCAGAGCGGTACCGCTACTGCTCCCGTCATACTGCAGGGCTCGAGACATCAGCGAATATGGCTGAGGATGAGTGTAGTGAGTAGTTTACTGAACACTTAGTGGAGTACAGTAGAGTCCCTCTTAACCGGTCTCCGCTTTAACCGGCCTACCCTTACACAAAAACGACATCTTACTTGATACTTGTAGGCTTCATCGCTGACCGAACTAATCGGATAGATTGCGTCATTACTAAAACTAACATTTAAATTTCAATATTTACAAAATTTACAAGTGGCAGAGGCTAGGACTAGCACTATTTGACCAGTCATTTTATTTCATCATCGCTTTAACCGGCCGTATTTCGCCAGAAACATACTTTTCATATCTGCTGTATCATTCAATTCAACATTATATCGTATTGCCAACCAAAATTAAAATGTACTGTCTTGGACGGAAGTGAATTCCAACGGAAATGAATGCGTTTGGACCTACTATTCAGTAGACCACAATAAAGAAATGAATTATTATTAGTTTAGTTGATTGAGGAATTCATGTGTAGGCGCTATCAAATGTTAGATATACTGTTAAATCATATACAGTAAAGTATTTCAAGTTTTTTCAATTCATAATTGTATTTAGGCCATATAAAATTGTAGGTTGGGGTTTTTAAATGTACATGGGTTAACCGGCCAATTCATTATTTGGCCGCAGCCTGGTCCCGATTCTAAAATTAATAAGAACCGCCTTTCGTAATTTCTCAGATTTAAAATAAGGGTATGGTACTTTCCAAGAAAATTTCTGGTTTGATTTATTTATGGACCCAAATGGACTTTCCTCGTTTTCCTTTATCTTCATCCTCAGCAATTGCTAGTAAGAGCAAAGCTTCTTTTTCATGTCAGACTCTAACTACCATTCATTAAACACACTAAACACAACCACCCTGTAGCCCAGCTGAAAATAAACTAAGAAGTCGTTTCGCTTCTTGCCGCTGCCCTGCTTCGGTGTGAGCCACCTCTTTCCAACGCTAGTTCCCGCCGGTACCTGACACCCTTCCCCCCACCATCCCGCTCTAGCCGCCGTCCCGCTTTGGTGCGTACAGGCCTTTTAACATAAGTTTGAATTAAACCTATATTAAGTTGAACTGTGTTTGAGGAAAGCAATTCTTATCAGTCATTAGTTTTTCCATCCGTGTTACATGTAGTAACATAATGTTAAGTACCTTAAAAGTATGTGCTGTATCGAATGCTTTTAAAGTTATGTTATAGTCTGTAGTTATTGTTAATTGAAGTGTTAATCGTGTAATCTAGTGCCTTGTACATTTCCATGTTCCTTAACATAGCCAAACATAGACTAGGCAACTCACTAGTTTTCATATTGCATCTTTTGGGAATTATTTAAGTTTTGTGACTGTTCTTGTTATTAAGTTAGGTGGACAACTCTCAGTGTCAAACCTTATAGAGCAAATTTCCTATAAGTTGACATTTTAAGTCCTAAGTCTAGGAACACATATTTTCATTTTGAAATCCTTAAAAGCCACAAACTCTGTATTTATGTATTTAAGTAATGTTCATGAACATGATAACTTTTGAAAAACACTTCCGATTTTAATTAATTTGTCATAGAGGTGTTTGGGTTTCATCTATTTTCAGTTTGTTCAGGTGCTGTCTCAACTTTAGTCCAGTCGGTAAACACGTAAAAAGTCTAACGAAATTAGAATTTCAATTATTTTTGGAAACATCTGGCAGATAGAAAAAATCGATGTTGCCACCTTTCCAGAGTGGGCACAACATGGGGGGCACCCCCTAGAGGAAGTCGTAGAGGAAACTGTTTTATCCCGTCATGTTGTATATCATTTTAAAAATAATAATAATAATAATCTTTTTATTGCTATTACAACAATGAGTAAGTTGGAAGCAATGTTAACAACAATACAATAATTTGATACAACATACTTAAATTAAAATATTTTAAATATATAAATTCATGTGTAACCTAGTTTGATTTAATAACTACGAAATACCCGCCTAGTTTAAGTAAAAGTTTTAAATACCCCTTAGGTAGTTTACGAAAGTTCAACCTAGTTTAAAATGAAATTTTGTTTATGTATTTTGGCAATGATCTATAAATTCATCATCTTTGATGGATGGATCTTTCTTTGTCTTAAGTTTAAAGGTCTTGTTTAGATCTAAAACTTACATAACAATAGAATAGAATTTCAACAATGAACAATGTCACCAACCCGAATTCAAATGGACGCCACAAAAAACTTTTAAACTTAAAAAACAGTAAAATATAGATTTTGACTTCCAGTACTGTAGGTGCTAAATTAATTGAAGAAACTGCAGTATTTTCCCTTAAATTGTTTTTGATGCCAGTCCTTATATGTGTTCTATACTAAAAAATATTGTAATAGAACTGGATACATTATAGACATTTAGTGCTTCTAATGACCAGGGAAATATGTCAATCTCTTAAAACTGTAGTATGAAAGAAATTAAAACCATGCATGGTAGATGCTCGGGTGATGGCACGACACCGTTTGGTTTTTGCCGTCATGTACAACCACCAAGCTGGCCACACTCGTGTGACCAGACTAGCTTCTCTACTTTGTTTATTAATACTTGACTTAAATACTTGATTTATTTTAGTAATTTTTTGTTAGTTAAACAAAATACAACTCCTGGAATTATGTACCCCTATCACCTTTACCAGGAGCATTGTTCATTATCCTTTCCTGCTACTATACCTGACTTGACATTGTAACAATGTGGTATTTGAGAACAATTATTGTAAAGTACTATAATTACTTATAGTACTTATAATTACTTAATATTTCTTTACTGTAGACTCTCTCTTAACCTGCCAGCTCGGGACCAGACATAGGCCAGATAACAAATTGGCCGGTTAAACCGTTGAAAGTTTAAAAATTCTAAATTATAGTTATCCATGTCCGGAATATGAAAAATAACACTAAATATTGTATGGAATTTTAGCTACCTACTCACGTCCTAAACTTCAAATCAAATCAAATTTGGATGCCATTCAGAGAATTTTGCATAATTGATCTTTGGAACTAACTGCAATATGAAATGAAATTGATTTTAAGGATAAAAACAATATATAATGCGAAAAAAGACTGGGTAACATGATTTTACATTAAAAAATGGCCGGTGCCGGTTATAAGGAAGTTGGTTTTGTGACAAAGTAAGCCTGTTAAAGCAGAGGTTGGTTACTGTGGCCGGTATAGAGGGATTCTACTGTAATTAATACTAGTACTGTAATGTAAAAAGTGTAAGAACCAGCAACTAGTTTTGTTTACAGGAAATACATGACTTGTAAATAACAACATTTTTCATTCTTTCAGTTCATTTTATAATTTGATAATAAAAAAGAGCATGGTTTAATTTTATGCACTAAATTATAATCCAAAACTAAACAAAACAAATGAACAAGCCAATGTGGAAGTGGTATTTTAAACATTGAACTGCACAGAACAAGTTCAGCAGTACAAATATTGTAAATGCAGTGTAATTGGGATTTTAATATTGTAGTACTTGACAATGTTAACAATTATCAATTTTTATGTACAAAATTTCTTACAAATTATGTTTTTTACATAGGTGAATCAATATACTAATGATATTATAAAGACAATTGAAGATGAATATTATTTTATGTAATTAATCTTTTTATTTTCTGTGATAATTTAACCTTATTGTTCCTAAATTTTTTGTTTTATTTAAAAAATATATTTTTGCACTTTATTTACAGTAGAACCTCCCTTATCTGACCTCCCGATACCCCACCACCTAGTGTCCAACCGTCTATCTATGATTCCCACGCTCCTTTCGTTGCCGAGTCTGTTGAAACGTGAAAGACTTATTCTACGCACTGACTTGTTTAACACATACGTATGAATATTGTAATTCTTCAATTATTTAAACTTACATATTGATGTTTCAATTAATGTGTTATAGGTACAGTAAAGTTGTACTACAATACTGTATAGCTGTTTTTCTATCTAGGAAATGCGTTTTATTTGTTCCTTCTAATATCCGACTTTTTTTTCGGTCATGACCCAGTTTTGTCTTGGGAGGTTCTACTGTTTCTCCCAATCTTGTAAGATATTAATGTTAAATGTTATTTCATAAGATTTAATGTACTATATTTGTTGTGAATTAAATAAATGTATTCTGTGATAATAATTATGTGTTTTTTTTTTTATAAAATTACTAAATAAATTATACTATTGTTCATCTGGACAAATGTGGCAGATGACCAGTCTTGATAACAAAAAGTCCAGTTGAAGTAAAGTGAGCTGTGAGTAATTATTATGGTGGTAAATTATGGCTATACTGTATTTACTATTATTGATCATAAAAAAGCATAACAACAAAAGATTAGTAAAAAAGCGTGCTGGTTAAAGCTGGGGGTTTTTTTAGTTCAGAAACTGCAAAATACACCTCACAGCGTGGGTTGTGGGTATAGACATCAAAACTATAATGCGAGCGCTGTCAGCATTACAAGTAAGTGTACGCTAATACAACAACACATGAGAGTCGAGCTTCTGAGCATTTCGTGTAGAGATGCGACAGTCAGCTACAGAAGCGAAGAGTACATACAGTCAGCCACAGAACTCCAACAATAATTGAAATAAATCATAAAATTTGATTTAACATAAATTTAATAATTAAACCGTTTTCTCCGCATGTGTGTTTGTCCTGTTGGTCGTGCTCCAAATAACTTTGCTTACTAGTTCAATAAACTAAGGTATTTTAAGGAGGTCGGTCATTTTTGAGAATTTTGAGAGGTGCTGACACCCCTCAATCCTCCCTCCAAGGCTTGCCCTTGAGATTAACATTAAAACTTTAAAAGCCTGTTATTCATAGCCCTGGGTGCCGATGTAAATTATAATGGATTTATGCTCATCTACAAAACACTTCCTTTCTAACAGTACCGTATGTGCAGATTTCTCCTACAATGCACACAAGCTGAGAAAAAGGGAGGAAAAGTTTCATGCTTGCCTATTAATATACAGTGTGTTCATTTTTTACTTTCTCCTCCCTATACCATAGTATATGGAGAAAGTATTGTTTTCGTCAAAATTTTCGAATTTGAGTTGTTGGTGGATTTATCAGTTTTGGTGCCCCCTGGTTCCAAAAAAGTAGTTTTCAGAGTGATGTCTGTGTGTGTGTGTCAGGATGTAAACAGAGCTAGAGAATGCCCCAAAGGTCTGATTTTGATGAAATTTGGTATGTAGGTCCAAACCCGCGATAATTCCAGGCGTTTTTTTCATTTTTTTGAATTTTTGGTTTTTAAGGGTAGTTTACCCCCAAAAACCCTCAAAAAACGCGAAAAATTCAAATTTCTCAAAAACGGCTCTAACGATTTTGATAAAAATTTTGTGGTTTATTAAGTTTAAAATGCTGAATAAAATGACACCAACGGCATGTCCGAGAAAATGCGTGTTCAAAAGTTATGGAGTAAAAAGTGTTTCAAAAATCAATTTTTTTTAGCGAATTTCCCTATTGGGAATACGCTATTACGGTAGTAGCCATGGTAAGACCTAAGCCCAAGACCATGTTACTTTTTCTTTTTGAGGTCCCCAGAAGTGAAAAACACCGTTCGTTCATTTTCATATATATGTATATATATTTATATATAAATATATATATATATATATATATAAGTAGATATAAGTAGATAGTATCATGTTGGTTCTGGCTCACTTTTGGAGACAATCAAAAATCAAACAAATTTCACAGTTTTTTAATACAATTATGCAATATTTTTGCCACTTTTTGGCCAATTTTCAGCTTTTGTCAAATTGTCATAAAAAATATGCAATTTTAATGAAATTTTTAACAAATATGCCTAAATTTTCTACAAAATAAAATTTTTTTAAAAACAAGTAAAACTATCACATTTTATAAGTATTTTTTCAATAAAATCAATAGTCGACTTTTCATAAGGTAATTTAAGTTTTCTGTAGTATTTTTTCAATAAAATTTACTAAAATAGTAATAATATATTCTAATTAATTTCAGTAATATCATTTTTGATTATATTATATTCAAGTAATTTTTCAGATACAATAATAATATAACAATTTGTTTTACTAGTAGCTACTATATCATAATCAAAATCTGCATTAATAATAATATCATTTTTTGAACTTGAAATATTTGTTGGATTTTTTGTAGTATCAATTACATAAATTGGTCTATTTTCTAGAAATTCTGTTGGACTATAATACATTTTACTACTAATATAATAAACTTTTTTGTAATCTTGATACATTTCATACATAATTCTAAATTTTTCATTGTTTATATCAAAATTTTCCAATTCATCAGGATAATAATGACCATTTAGTTTTACTCTTATATTTTTTACATACATACTATCAAATTTAGAAGTATCAAATAACTGATCATTTGTTCTTGATTTTTGAAATCCAATTATAATAAATTTTGGATTATAAATATTTCTATAGATATTTGTTATATCAAAACTTAAATTCTTTCCTGTAATATTTTTTTGTTCAATGCATTGCCAATGATTAAAATGAAAATTTACTTTTTCAAATTTGCTTAGTTCATTAATTAATTGAATTTTACTTGTTTTGTATTCAATTATAGGAACTCTAATAAAAAATTCATCAATTGTTATTTTACCTTCAGTTGGTAATGTAGCATTATCATAAGATCCATCAGCCTTTTTAGTTTTCCATCTAAAAATTGCATCATTATCTTCTGATCTAATAAATGTTATATTAAAACCACCTTTATATATTGGAATATTTACATTTTCAAAAAATCCTAATCCAAAATGAGATAAATTACCAATTGCTTCAAATTTATTTTTAAAATTTGATTCAAAACCATTATTTATTAGATTAATTTCTGATATTGAATAAGTTATAGTACCTTTAATTGTACTTAATAGACCAGGGTATTCAATTTCATCAATCAATTTATTATGTTTTCTAACTTCAATTTTTGAAAATAAAAATGGAACAAAATTATCAATTAATTTTATATTAGCACCATTATCATATGCATTTCCATCAGATTTAGTCAATTTACCAGATATATAAAATTGAAATTTAGAAGTACAAAATCCATCTCCAAAATCTATATTAAATTCAGTTTTTTTATTAGGTTCATTTAAATGTAATTTAGATAATGGATAGAAATTTTTGTATTCAGCTCTTTCAATATCATTTACATATTTTTTGTAATCAGCCATTTATTAAGGATAAATTTTTTAAATCAAAAGCTTTTTTAAAACAAGTAAAATTTTTATAATTTTATGATGTCAAATTTTATAATTTTTATGTATCAATTTCATTTTTACTTTTAAAATATTCAATTTCAGTAGCATGATCAAGTATAAATTTTGCTGATATTTTTTGATGTTCTAAAATTAATTCCCAATTTAAGGTAAATGCATAATCATGAATGAAATATTCAGTTAAATCTTGATATTAACAAATCAAATCAATATAATCTTTTAATTGATAATTTATGAATTCAGTAATAAAATCTATAGTTAAATTTTGATGTTGAGCAATTTTTTGCCAATTTAATTTATTTTGAAACAATCTCATCATATTAATACTCAACTCATATTTTTCAGAAATATCATCCCAATCATCTTTGTTTAATTGATTTTGGTTTCTGATAATGAATAAATCAAATGAACTGTATAGAGCCATTTATTAGGGAGAAAGTTTTGTAAAACAACTTTTCTTTGAATTACAAATACAACATTTTGATTTAATTACATTTATATTTTTCAATTTTATTATCTGAATATCTTTAGAATTAGTTTTTTGTTTACATTTAAGACAATAAATCAACTCCATTTATATAAAATAATTATTGCAATTTATCTATATCATATTTAATTAGTATTATTTCAGCATTTAATTCTTTTATGGATTCATTGACTCCATCAAATAGAAATTTTAGTTCTTTTTCTAATTTTTCTTCTAAATTTTCAACATATTTTCCAATATTAATTAAAAAGTCTGTAATTTTATTTAAATCTTTTTTAGTTTCTGAATGATCATTACCAATTTTAATAATTGAATCTAAAACTTCATCTAATTCTGATTTTATTACAACATCATATTTATTTATACTTGGTTTAACATTAACAATTCTTTTACCATTAATACTTATATAATTTTTTGATAAACCAATAGCATTTACTAGATTTTCAGTCTTTTTTACATGACTTTTAAAACTTTTACTAAAATTATTAAAAAATATATTTAATTTAGAATTTATATAATCTTCTTTAATATTAATTGGATGTTTTTTCTGTCTTCCAAACAAATCAAATATATTTTGTGAATCCATATTTATTAAGGATTAATTTATTTACTATATTATCAAATTTTTTATTATTATTTAATTTATTTAATATAAAAATACATAAATGACCACAAATTGGTGGATCATTATAATTTTGAATTTGATTATCATTATAAAATATATTATCTTTTCCTAGATATTTAACTAATTCTATTGGTGGTTTATTAACTATATTTCCATATGAATCAAAATAATATTTAATTTTATCTTTTTTATAATAACAAACCCAATGAGTTCCATTTCCATCAAATGAATCTAAATTTATAATTCCACATTCAAATTTATTAACTTTATTAGGTAATATATCTCTCATAAATACACCTCTAAAATATTTTATATTTTTACACAATTTTTCTAATTCACCTAATGTTAGTGGTTCAAAATTTTTTTATAATTTTGTTTCATATATTTTAATGTTTTTTTATCTAAACCAGATCCTTCTACATTTTTTAATTCATGATCTAACCAATCAACAAAATTTCTAAATTTAGGAATTATAGATTCTTTTACTACTTTTGCTCCCTTTCTAACATTTGGTGTATAATTTTTAACTATAGGTATATTATCAGCAAAATCTAAAATTTCTTTTAGTAATCCACCATTTTTTATTTCTTTTAATTGATTATATGAAAATTCAAATCTTAATCCTTTATTTAATTTTTTATGTTTATTTAGTTTATTAATTTGTCTTTTAGATAATAATATAATATCTTTTCCATTTTCATTAAATTGATCAATATTAAATTGAATTATAACTGATCTTTTATTTTTAAATGCTAATTTTATTTTTGATTTTTTATTATCTGTTAAGTTTATATTTATTTTTTCCATTTATTAAGAAAATATTTATAGTTTTTTATAATATAGATTAACATAATTAATGAAAAATTTTTATTAAAATTTTAATCCTACTTCTAAACCCATACCAAATTTTCTTTTCATCCACATAGCACCTGATGTTGGTAATGCAATTAATCTTTCACCAATTCCATGATCATTTGATGTTACTATATCCCATGCTTTATCTTGTAAAATTTTATCAGCTATTTCATTTCTAGATTTTGTATCTTTATGATCTCTATAAAATAAATCATGTTCTTTAGCAGCTTTATCTAAATCATTTATTCCAGGATCATTTCTTTTTATTCTTTTATTTAATTTAGTTCCAGGCCCTAGATATTGATAACCAGGTACATGTAATTCAAAAGGTAAATTATTTATAACATCATTTAAAATGCCTGATCCATCTTTTAATAATGGTGATGAAATATTTGCCAAAATTCTTTTTAAATACTTAATTCCTTCAGGTTTTTCAATTAATTCATCTAATTTATTTGATATAAAGTCTTTAATTGCTTTCTTTTCATTTAAAAAATTATTATTGCCAGCTTTTTCTTGTGCATATATATAATTAATAATATTATCTAATTTATTTAAATCATCTATAAATCTATATTCAATTTTATTTTCTGTATATTTTCTGATTCCTGAACCTTCAATTTCACCTTTTAGTTCCAAAATATGTTTAATTAAATTAATATATTTATCACCTTTACTAGATTTTGGTTTCTTACTATTTGGATCATTATTTTTATAAATTGAATTAGTTTCCCATAAAATCTTTGAATAATAATTTAAATCATCTTGTGTATATAAATTATTATCTGGTTTCTTTTCATAAGTTAACAATCTCCATAATCCATGTGTTCCATTATATTTTTTATCATCAATTATTAAATCATCATTATCAATTACAGTTATTTTATCACCAATCATAAATGATTTTTTATGTTTATTCCAATATAAACCAAATTTATCATCTTTTGTTCTTGGTAAATATTTTTGTGCTAATGGACCAATAATTTTATCTAATGTTTGAGGTGAAATTAAATTTGGGTCAATAAATGTCGATTCTTCTTGAATTATTGGTTGTCTGATTCGTCTAAATGGAGTACTTGAAGGTAAATTTAATTCTTCAGTTTCTGGTATTGATATATTGGCAAAATTATTAACAATAGGTACCAATTCCATAAGATTTTTATTTTCATTTAAGACTTCACCAATTTTATTTTCAACTTTACCAATTGCTGATGTTATAGGTTCATATGCTTTTTGTTTAATTTTTTCATAATTATCTTCAATTTTAATTTGATTTTTAAATTCTTTTATTAATTTTTTCTCAATATCATCTAATTTTTTAGCTTCATTAACAGATATTTTATCCATTTATTACAAAGAAAAATTTAGGTTCAACACAAATCATGTTAACATAAACACAAATCATATTAACACAAAACACAAATCATGTTAACACAAAAACAAATCATGTTAACACAAACACAAATCATATTAACACAAAACACAAATCATGTTAACACAAACACAAATCATGTTAACATAAACATAAATCATATTAACACAAATACAAATCATGTTAAACACAATTCATTTTACTTTATTTCTGTAATTTTCATTAAATATATAAATACTAATGAAATAAATAATACTAATAAAATAAATATTCTATCAATTATTGAATCAAACATACAACAAGCCATTATCATTATTTAATATCAGAAAAATTTTTCATATATTTTCCATCATTTGATTTTTTCAATAAATTAATAGTTAAAAATCCATAGTCTTCTTTCCAACAATCATTACAAATAGTTTTAAATTTATCAAATTTCATATCTGATCCAACAAAATTATTATATATTTTTTTCATATAATGTTCATTTTGTTTAAAGATGCATAACATATTTAAATTATTTCTAATTAATTGCATATCAACTTTTGAATAACATTGTGATAAATAAATACATGATATATTTTTATGTCTACCCATTATAAAATATTCTTTAATTTTATCTTGTTTTTCTAAAATACAATCATCAAAAACTACTAATGAATTTGGTTTACATTTATTTAGTGGAATCATATCATCACATGAAAAATAAGAAATTTGTTTATTAATATTTGATTCTATATTTTTAAATCTTTTTTGTAATAATTTATAAGATGGTTGTTCTAATGATTTACTAAAAATATATAAATTTGAATATGGAATTAATCTTTTGTAAATAAAATTTAGTAATAATGTAGTTTTACCAGATCCACTTGTTCCTATAATTAATAATCTAATAGGTTGATCATTTTTATTATTTTTATCATATGATTCTAATTTTATATTATCTTTTTTTTCTAAAAATTTCTCCATTTAAATAAGATGAAATTATTTAAAATAATTGGTCATTCATCCAAACTAGAATTAAGATTAGAACATCCAATACATTTAGATGGAAAATATAGTATTGGTTTAAGTGGATTTTATTCAGATAATTTTATATCAAATATACCAAATGATTATAAAAACTGTTATGGATATTCTATTAAAGATGAAGATGATAAAATTGTAGATCAATATTTTGATATAAATAAAGGAAATTATACAATTGAAGAAATAAAAAATATTTTTATAAATAGTTTAAAAGAATTTAAAAAGAAATTTAATAAATTTGATGAAAATGATTTTATATTGAAAAATGATGGACCATATATTATAATAAAATCTCCTGTTAAAATTATAGTAACAACAATTATAATTGATTTATTAGGGTTAGATGATAAAATGATTGAACCAAATGTATTAACAAAAGGAATAAAACTACCAAAAATTAGACCTTTTGATGTTATTGAAATTCATTGTAATTTAGTTGATCCTAGTTTTGAAAATCATAAAGATTATTCACATTTACATAAAGAATCAGAAATTTTATATTCATTTTATCCAAATGTTGAATATGGATAAAAAATTAGTGAAAAACCAAATGAAATTGATTATATTCCTTTAAAAAATATAAATAAAATTCAAAATATTATAATATCCATTCAAGATAGTGATGGAAATCTAATAAATAATGAAAATATTAAAAGTATTATAAATTTAAGATTAAAACAAAATTTGTAATATAAAATTTGTCTACATAAATAATAAAATAATTGATTTAATTAACAATAATTTTATATTTAATAATAAATTAATTGTATTTAATAAACAAAATAATCCTTGGTTTAAAGGAAAAGATATTTGTAATATTTTAAAATATAAAAATTCTAGAAAAGTTTTATTTGATAATGTAAAAGAAAAATATATAAAACTTTAAAAATATCAAGTGTAACCAACAGTTACACTTACATAATGATGATAAATTAATTTACATTAAAATTATAGATGTCACAAATTATGACACCCTAAAAATTGATGTACAAACATGTTTTTAGATGCCCTAAAACAGGGCGTCAATAAAATAGATATTAAAACAATATTTATTAATGAATCTGGTTTATATTTATTAATTTTAAAATAAAAAAGGTAGATAAACAATAAGGATAGATGATGATAAATTAAAATTTATAGATATTTTTAGAGGGGACAATTTGTCCCCCCTATCATATAATGAAAAACATACAAAACTTATTAAAATTAGGTAGGACCCAAAATGGGTCCCATATAAATTATAATATTTATTTTAAAATTTTTTAAAAGAGGTAACCTTATACAATAAAAACTTAAGGGTAACAAAATGTTACCCTTCTAAAACATTCAAAAATATTCATAAATATAATAAATTATATACAAATTTGAGGCCCGTCTTAAAGACGGGTCTTACTTATAATGATAATAAAGTAAAATTTATAGATATTTTTAGGTTAGATATTCAATAAATTATTGAATATATTTAAATTTATTAAAGAAAATATTTAAAAATATACATAAATTATATTATAAATTCAATATCATATGGTTATAAATTATTAATATAATTTTGATCATTTTCTTTAAAACTTTCTTTAACATAATTTTTTATTATATTTATAAATGGTTCTATTATAAAATTAAACTTATAATGATATACAAAATAATTTTTATATTTAAAAAGATATATTAAAAATTTATTTGATTCTTTAGTTTTAAATAAATATAATTTTATATCAAAATCATTATTTATTAATTCTTTTGGAACAATTAAAATTTCCATTTATTTATAATTATTTTTATAACCCCAAGGTAATGTATCAATTTTATTTTCACAAATAAATCTTTTGTCATCTCTATTACTTAAAGCTAATTTATTTATTGTAATTGTATATAGTTCATGTTTAAAACTTCTAATACAAGTCATTTCTCTATATTGTTCTTGATCATCAAATAAACATTTCTTAAAATCATCCATATGTAATGTTTTATCAACAACACTTTTCTTAATTCCTTTACATTTTACAGGATTTTTATTATTAAATTCATAACTATATAATTTTGATCTTAAACCACAATATTCTTCTAATATTTCACCATTTAACTCATCTTTAAATTTACCAATTATTTTTTTATTCTTTTCACTATAGCATTCATGTTCTTTCTTATAATCACTTGTATCAAATTCATTAATATTTTCTTTAATAATTTTATATGGATCCTTTTTAAATTCTATAAAATAACTGTCTGTGTCCATATATAATAACCTTATATTTGGATCAAACTTCTTTAATTTTTCATAATAAAATTGATACATATGTAATTTTGATAAATCAAGTACTGAAAATCCTATATAGATTGGTTTATCAAACTTAACCTTCTCTTTTATCATATGTGAAGCAATACAGTCTTTATCAAATATACTAAATGTTTTAAAATTAGGTTTTTTTGCTTGTTTTAATGAAAACTTTTCGTCACCTAATTTAATATCACATCTATTTCTAACATTTTCCATAGTTTTTCCAAAAACACTATTATTCATTAATTTAAAAAAGTCTTTTTCAAAATCTGATGTTGATTTGGATCTTAATTTGGTATTTAATTCAATATATTTTTTCATATAATCATCTTGATCAAATGCTATAACTCTATTAACTTTCTTTAGTTTTAATCCTTTTTGTAGATAATATTTTAAGTTTCTTGAATGAATAACATAATCTTTTTTATCAAATAATGTTGTGCAAAGCTTATTATTATAATGTTCAGGTGCTAATGGTAAATCTTTATGGTCATCATGTAATTCAATAGGATATTCTAAATTAACATCTAATATATATCCATATTCAGCATTTTCATCTAATTCTAATATTGTTTCTTCCCATTCATTTAATGTATATGTATTAGGATTCATCCATGTTATATCTTTATAAGGTAATTTTTGACTTAAAGCCCATCCATATAGATTATTTGCATCTATATATAACATATAATTTTCAGGTTTTGTTTTATCATAATTTTTTGTATATTTATTGTTGAGTTATACATTGTGAAATACCACCTCTAATACCTTTTTCAATCATTAAATACATATTATAATCACTTATTAATTCTAGTTTAATTTTTGTTAATTTTAACATAGAATCCCAAGCTAATGATGGTGATGTTAGATAATGTGCTGGATCTAATTGATAATTTTTCAAACAAACAGATCTAAAATTTTCAAATATATCAGCTAATAATAATACATCCTGAATATTATACAAATCTGAATAATTACCTAATGTTTTTATTTTTAATTTATTCCAAACTTTTATATAATGTTTATAATCATCATCACTTATATTTTCATTAGTTAAACAACTATAAAATTGATCTTTTTCTAATATTTTATCATAGTTTAATTTTTCGACATTATTTATAAATTCATATGGAAATACACCTTTAGAAGTTAATATTTTTAAAGTTTCATTATCATATTCAATTATATCATTTTCTTTTATAAATTTATTTATATGCTTAAATTCTTTAAGATTTTTAGCTAATTTTTCAATTGATGTAGCCATAAATCTAAATGTATCTACAAATGAGAATTTTATAAATTTTCTAGGTTTAAAATATAGTTCACCTTCAAATTCATAACCATAACCAGAATTTACTGAATAGTTTATATATTTTTCATCTGTATTGGCTAACAAATCAATTTTACCATATTTTTTAGCTAATTCTTTTATAAACAAATGTGTATCATAATTTGAACTATTATGACAGAATATAGGAATATTTTGAGGAAATTTTAGATTTAAATTACAATTTAAATGTGCAGCACCTCTAAATTTTCCTGTTAAATGACAATGATCTCTTACTTTTATTCTTTTATCATTATCAAAACCACTATTTTCACAAATATGACAAATATTTGTATTCTGATAATTAATTTCTTCTTCATTAGTTAAATTCATAGGCTTTTTATTTTTTGAATTATATTTTTTAGCTATATATTTTGAAATTTCATCTAAATATTCAAATAATTTATTTGGTACATTTATTAATTCTTCTTCATTTTTTGCTCTATAACAAATAGGTTTATACATTTTATTAGTTACTCTAGATACTAAATAGATTGTAAATCCATATGGTATATGTTTTTGAATTTTATTTGTATATGAGCAATTTGGATTATTTTTACAATTATCAATCTTTTCTAATATACTTTCAAAATCCATATAAATTACATATGGATGTTCAAACTTTTTATAATAATTTTTAAAACTTACAGTTTGACCTTTAAATGGCATTATAGGTCTACAAGGTTCTAATGATTTACATATTTCTAAATGATTATTTAAGTCTTTGTTTTTGTAGAAATGAGTTAAACATCTTCTACAAATATATTTTTTATTTGTATTTTTTGTGTTAATTGCTTAGATACTAACTTACTTAAATCTGTAATCAATATATAATGAGAATTGTTATCAATTTTATGGTATAATAAATCAATTTCTAGTTTTGTATTATAATGTTCAGATATTTGTAATGGTACTATCTTTTTATCTTCATCAATTCTATAAATATTTATTGACATTGATGGATAACCCTCCAGAGGTCGCTTAAAATTTAAAACGCCGTCTCTCGCTCAAGGAGGTTTCCTCCGGGTTTTAAATAAATGCACAAAATGTATTCTAAATACTTTTATTGTTTGAAATAAAAACAGAAAATGATTGTAAAATATATTTCAATATCCTTGCAAGACAGAGCAAGAGTGGTAAAGTTAATTTAACAAATAAAATAATTACAACTATTATGGATTATACAAAACATATTTCACTTTTTTACTTAAAACTTAATATTTTTCAATAACAGTTTTGTAAAATAGTATGAAAATAGTAAAAATAACGTTTTGAGGTACAAATAAAAAAGCTTTTGCATAAAACTGAACTATCATATTATATAAAAAATACTATGACGTGTTCCTGCATACACCATAAATTAAATGGTATAACAAAGATACTACAATCAATTCAAATAGTTATACATGGAAAAATAAAAAGATACTTCAAGTACAAACAAATCTAAAATGGCAACTGTAGCCTAAACAATTACAAATAACCAAATAAAAAACGGTCGCACACGGACACTTCCTCCGGGTAACCAAATAAAAAACGATCGCACACGGACTCTTCCTCCGGGACACACGAGGACGCTCACGGAGGAATCGTCCAGCACCTCAGGACAGCGCTCCCCTAACTGACCCTGGACGCTGAAAGCGGGATAAGGGTACGTCAAATGCATGGGGAGGAGGGGGGCGACAGCTACACAAAAGGACAGTGCTGTCAACCAAAAGATAAATATTTCCCACAACAAAAAATATTTACCCGGAGGATTCCTCCGCTTAGCGTCCTCTCGAGGGTTAATTATATTTAGAATCAAATGATCTTTTTTCAAATAATTTAATATCTTTCAATGTTATTGGATAATCAAAACCTTTAAAAATATCATCATTTATATATTTTTGGTATTGTTTAACTCTTTCAGCATTTTTGTTTGGTTTATCAATAGCACATCTAATTGCATAAATAAAACAATATTCATCTTTATTTTTAAAATTTACACAACATTTTTTATTCTTAATTTCATTTGGTAATTCTATATATGATCCAGCATTTAATGAATTATTTTTAGATAATTTTAGATTTAATTCAACACATCTTTTTAATGACCAACCAGAGCCTTTTGATGGTTGATTTAGTTGTTCTCTAACTATTAATTTCTTAAATTGATCATCAATAAAATCATCTATATTTAAAATATCTGAACTTTTTATACAAAAATACATATTACTATTTTGAATTTCACCATTTATTAATTTTCTTTCATATTCACATTCTAAAGCCATCTGTCCTTTAATATTTTTGAATTTTTGTTTTTCTATCAATTTTTTTATTTCATTTCTTTGAGTTTCTAAATAATCATTAATATCTAAATCATCATTTGAATTTGTTAAAATATAATCTTGAAAATATCCTTTTAATGACGAAGCTTCTTGAATATTTATTATATTTTCTTTTGGAATTGGTTTATTTTTAAAATAATCATCTAATAATCCAATCAATTCATTTCTAGTTTTATTAACAATTTTAATACTATTTTTAATTGCTAAATTTTGAATATATTTTAATGATCTATATCTTAAATTATTTGGATTTTCTTTAATTTTGTTTAATCTTTTAATTAGTTCATCTCTAGATAAATTTTCATAATTTGTGACAGATAATTTTTTTGCAATTTCATTTAATTTTTCTATATTAAATAATGAATAATTTGTAAGATCAAATGTTTCTTTAATATTTGTCAATTCATATAAAGTTTTATTTTTATAATTATATATATTATTATTTTTACACCAATGTTTTAATTCAAATATTTTATTATCATATTTTTGTTTATTTAATAAATGTTTAGTTCAGTTATAATGTCTATCATAATTTTTATATAATATATTTTTATTACAATAAGGACAATTAATATTTTTATTTGTTCGTTCCATTTATTAGAAATAATTTTTACTTAGAAATAAAACTCTTAAAAATATGAGAAGTTTTTCCACTTTTTTCTAGGTAATTTATAGTTTAAATTGTAATTTTTCAATCAATAGTCAACTTTTCACAAGTTAATTTAAATTTTCTAGAGTATTTTTTCAATAAAATCAATAGTCAACTTTTCACAAGTTAATTTAAATTTTCTAGAGTATTTTTTCAATAAAAATCAATAGTTAACTTTTTATAAGTCAATTTAAGTTTTCTATAGTATTTTTTCAATAAAATTTAAACTTTTTTAAAACAAGTAAAATTATTATTTTTATCATATTTTTAAATTTTCTAATTTTGTTTTATTTTTGTCATGAATTTTAGTTTCTAAATGTCTTAAATAATTATTAGTCCATTTATTATTTCTTCCACATTCACAAAATTGTGGTTTTAAAAACATTTCTCTAATACATTGTATACAAATTGTATTTTTTCTATCTTTACTATAATAATAATTATTAAAATTTGAAATATCTTTAATTTCTTTACATTTATGACATTGTTTTTCATTTAATTCAATAACTTTAATACTATCATATAATTTTTTATAATACACATCCTTACATTCTTTACAATAATAATATAACCCATCTTTAGTATTTTTGTCTTTATAAAATTTAGATATATCTTTATATAATTTACACCTTAAACATATCTTATCCATTTATATAAAATAAAATTTACAAATTGGTTTTTTTCAATTCATATTCATAAAAATTTCCAATAATATCTTCATTATTTTGATCTTTTATACTATAAGTAACTGGATTTGTATTATTAATTTTAGAAATTATAAATATTTCTCTAGACCAATTATTTTTATATTTATTAGAAAATGTTGATTTTTTATTTCCAATTCTAACTCTATCATTTATTTTAAATTTTGATTTGGTTATTATTTTTGGTGGTTTATATTTAAAAATAGTATCTAATAAATCCTTTTCATTATTTTTATTTACTTCAATTGGTTTCATTTTAATTGTTGAATGATATGAGTAATTATATTCTTTAACAATTTTTGGTAAAATATTTATCCATCTATAATTTTTATTAATTTCAAATTGTATTTTCATTTTTTCATTTTGTGTTCTATTATACCTTTCTATTATACTTGATTTTTCTTCATTTTCTGTATGATACAATTTAATATCATATTTATTTAATATTTCTTTAAATTCTTTATTGATAAATTCTAATCCTTTATCTGTATGTAAAAGATTAGGTGATTTATGATTAATTTTAATTGCATCCTTAATTATTTCTTCAAATGCTCTAGAAACTGTTTTTCCATCTTTTTTCTTTAATGGTTTTGACCAAACATATTTTGAGAAAGTATCTATCACATTTAACATATATTTATAACCATCATTTGCTTTTTCATATTTTTTCATTATAATTAAATCTGCTGCCCATAAATCATCAATACCTAATGTAATTATTTTTCTTTTTAAAAATTTCTTTCTAATTGGAGCATGAATTTCATTTGCTTCAATTATTTGTTCATTTTTAGTTAATTCTTTTTTAATTATAGGTTTAACTTCTTTTTTTAAAATTTTACTTTTATTTGTTTTACAAATTGAACATTTAGTAGCAATTCTATATAATCCATTTTTCATTTCAACAATTTGTGGATTAATATTTTTAGTTTTTTTCTTACATTTGTGACAATGAATTGGTTCATTCATTTATGTATAATTTTTTTTTAAATAAATGGATATGTGTTATAGATGTCATAATCAAACTAATTTTACTATTATTGGAAATTGTGTAGGATGTAATATATGTAAAAGAATTATTTATGAAAAAAAGATTAAGAGAAAAAGTAATAAGAATAAACATCTTAAACATATTTTAAGAGAATTTAACCATTTTCAACCATATAAAACACAACAATTAATTAATGAATTATATATTTTATGTATTTCCAATCATTTTGAAATAACACCTAAGAATATAAAATTATTTTCAAAACAAAGGAATTATACAAATTGGATATTTTACTATCAATTTTTAAACAAAATATACAATATTGATTTTGAATTGAATAATGAAGATAAAGAAAAAATTACACTATTTTTTAATAAATATTTATGTTTTAAGAAAAGTAATATATCATACAAAAAATTAT